>JAXQQM020091190.1:0-40371 GCA_034641835.2 Pinus albicaulis | reverse complement strand
ATAGGTGGGTGGCCATCAGTATCCACCTGGATCATTCATGGCCCTTATGTTATCCATATAACAAAGAGATTAGGATGAGGCCTTCCTATCAATAATTTTTTTTTACATTTTTTCTCTAATGAACTCCATCCCAAAATTTCTCTCCATCCTAGAAAGTTTCCAATCCTCAAATTTCTCCATTGTAGGAAAGTTGGTAGATGGGTATTGATGGTTGATAATGAATTTGAAAAGGAAGTGAAGGAATACATCTCATGTATATGAAAACTAAGTCACAATTCAACTCATCTCATGGAAGTTGAGGCAATTGTATTCTTATTAAAACACACATGAAGGAAAAGGTAGCAAGCTATATGCATATAGGAAGTTGGAGCATGTCACCATGAATTCCAAGCGATTATACATAAGAAAAGTAATAAAACATAATAGAACAACAAACTATGTGTATAAAGGAAGTTGGAGCATGTAATCATGAATTCCAAGTGATTATACAACCAAAACACTAGAGAGAAGTAAAATACTAATATAAGAAACATACATAAGGATACAGATAAGAATCTCAGGTTTGAAATAGGATACTCCAATTCTATATTATTCATAGACAAATATTACAAGAGTAGTGCTTACATAACAGAACACTAATACAAAATTGTCTAGATATTTATGGAGAACACTATTCATTAAACACATGAATGTAGCAGGTGCATTTGTAAGCCCAAAGGGTAGGAATACAAATTCATAATGTCCATACCTAATTCTAAATGTTGTTTTGTCGATGTCCTCATCTTTAATTATGAGTTGGTGATATCTGGTTCTTAAATCAATTTTAGAGAATATATTAGATCCTCTCACTTGGTAAAATAAATCTTATATACTTAGCAGAGGATACCTATTCTTAATGGTTAACTTATTTAGTTGTTTGTAATCAATACACATTTCGAATGTGCCATGTTTCTTTTTAACAAATACCATTGGTGCTCCCCAAGGAGACACACTTGGTCTGATGTACCTTCTGTCAAACAATTCTTGCAATTGAAGTTTCAGTTCTAGTATTTTAGGAGTACTCATGCTATAGGGTGCTCTAGAAACAAGTGTAGCTCCTGGTACTAGTTCAATTGAAAAATCAATGTCTCTTTTAGGGGGTACGTGGGGGATTTCGTCTGGAAACACATCCTTAAACCCTCTAATTACTGGTAAGTTTTCTACAGCCTCTAATTTTTTTTTTATGTCCCAACTCTTCCACTTGTACAACATACACTTGACAACCTTTTGTTATTGTCCATTTTAGTTGTAATGTAGAATTTTTTTCTGACAGATATTGGTTTCAATTTTCCTTTTTCTATCAAAACTTTTCCTTCGTCATCTATACAATGTATTGTTTTTTCTAATCAATTTACTATTACTTTGTGTTTATCTAACTAGTCCATTCCTACTAACAGATCGTAGGATCCAAGAGGAAAAATATTTAAATGCATTTCATTTTCATATCCATTTAAATTTACAACGGTTTTTAGAAGTTTATGGGTCACTTTTCTCTTTTTTCTTGTAGCTAACTGCACTAACCATACTTACTGATTTTATTTTATTTTATCTTACACTTCTCCACTATCTATGGACTGACATAACTTAAATTTGCGCTTGGATCTATTAAAACAAAAACATGTTGTTCAACAATCATACCTTTAATTTCTATCATGGTTGATTAGTGTTTAGCCTGTCAATATTCTAATGCAGGATTGATCCTAGGAATGTTTTGAGAAGTCACGTAGTAGGTGAGGTTCTCCACATCCCCAACACTTCAATGGTTCTTTCATTTTTATAGCACCTTCCTTTTTTCTATTTGTATCCATTTGTTTAGACCTACTATGTGATTGTCCTGGTTGGTTTTCTCCACTCTTATTAACTTTCTTTCTTAGGTGGTTTTTGCAAAAAAAATTAGATATGCTGGTTTTACTCTTTTTATATTTGAGTCACCCTTCCATTTCTCTTTATTTTACCTATTTTTCAACTGCTCATTTTTTCCTTTAAACTGCAGATAACATAATATTTCTTTACGAACAGCTTCATCCATTGTTTTTCGATTATCAAATTCAATTATTTCTTTATAGATAGTAGGTAGGCAGTTTAAAAATAATTATACTTTGCCCTTTTCTTCTCTGATATAAGGCAGATAGCGAAGTAAGTTCGTAAATTTTGTAAGAAATTTATTAGCTCGTGAAATTTCTTAGCTTTGTCATCATAATACCTCTCATTCAGGTATCTACACTTGAATTTGTCTTGAAAGTCTTCCCAGGTAACATTTTTTCTTCCAACACGTGTACCATGTTTGTTTCTTCCCACCAAAGTGTGGCTTTACCCTGCAATTGGTAAATTTATAATCTGGCTTTCGTATTGCTTTCAAATTCACATACCTGGAAGTATTTAACCATATTCAGGAGCCAAGCTTCCACATCCTCCTCCTTTTCACCATCAAAAGTTGGAAGTTTGATTTTACGGAATTCCCCTTGTAACTCCTCTTTTTTTCTGGAATTATGTCGAGATTATTCCCCACCCTCACACCATTCTAAGTTGGTTTCAGCTTCTTTCCTCTTTTTTCCATGGTCTTCACTTTCGTGACTAAACCGTGAGGTTAATTCCCTTATCAACCTCTCTTGCTCTTGACTGGCTTGCAACAATTGTTCATTGCTAGTCCTTAGTTGAACCATTTCATGTTGCATATCTCTTATCATGTCCAACAATTGAGAATTTTGATCTGGCGGGTTTCCCACACACCCTAGATCCACGTACAACTCCCCTTCTTCATTCATAATAGTAATTGTTTGTTTTTTCACATCAATCACTATACACGACATTTAATTAGTACACCAATTTTCTGAAAAGAAGAATAAATTTTATTTTCTTATTTTTCATAGAATTATAATTTTGGATTTTTCTGTGTGGGGACACATAGCCCTAGTCTTTTAAACAATCTCCCTGATACTATTTGTAACAAATCTACTTAACCTAAAAAAAATTATATTTAAAAATGGAAATGACGCTGCTTTTCTGTCCTTTACTTATTTTATTTTTATTGCATGAGTAATACCTTTCAGATTATTAATAAATAACTTTACCTCAGTTCTTATCTTGCATAATCAATATTTATTTTTATTTTTCACAACTTCTCTACATATGTTTAATCCCTATACTATCCCCAGGAATTATCCTTAATTGATAATACATATGTTAAAGTTACCCTTAATGAATGTAGAGAATTTCAACTATAAATGATCACATTATAATTAAGGTATAGTATAATATATATTGACCTCAACATATATATATATGTAACTATACTTTTGGATATAATGTACCTATAGAATATTTAACAAAATATATTATATTTGAATTTCCCACTAGGGATGAACCATACCTTGGATATTTTTCGAATATATATATATATTTCCTATCCTCATAACCCTATTGTTACACCTTTATTTCCTTTATATGCACTAATACACCTACTATATTAAAATCGATTTATAACAATATTTATAAGGTCTCGTACATATGGTTACTTATCTCCATTCCCATTAACCTTATGTATAATTGCTACGTAACTGAGATATCACCCTCACTAACATAACCATATAAATTTCCAGCCTCAAAATATATGTGATGATTGAAAAAATCTTTAATTTATTGTTTTTGTGGATGAAATATCCTATGTATTTAATTTCACTATTAGTTCTATTAACTAGACAGCCATAACTTCAATTCCTTATCGTTTAGTTTTTAACACTCATAAATGTTTTCGTACCTATGGTAACGATATTTACATGGGCGTTGTCACGGTAGGCCAAATGTATGGTCGATGTACTTTCATTTTGATGGTATGGATCTATTCGTATTTTTTCTCTACGTTAGAAGGATTTAGGTTAGGGTTTCGACATTGTTCATTCACTTGTCATTTTTTTCAACCCTAGCCGAGGACTTACCTCTAATTTTTGGTTCATTTGCTCAAGTTATTCATGGTAAAATGACTCAGAGTCAACCTCCTTGACGACATACCTTTGACCCTCTATTGTTTGGCGAGTCTGGTTTATCCTTGTGTTTGTTTCTCCAATTTTTTTTGTATTAGAATTGTAATCGTTATTTTTTCTTTTTCATAGAATTTATACATGAATATTTGTTACTTCTATGAGGTTATTTAATTCTGTGCATTCTCATATTTAGTTTTCATACTCAATTTATTTGGTTGTTGTATGGATGGTATTCTTAATCCTTCCTATGAACTCACATTTCAGGAATAGATGTATTATTCCACCTCCAACTATTCCTAAGTTATAGATTTTAATCTTCTAACCGAGCCTCTATTTCCTGGGTTTATCATTCACTGAATGGTTTTACCACAAATTGACTTTTACTTCTCCTTAGAAGAGAGAAGACTTTTATTTATATTGGTATATGTTTTTCGATTGGAATGTGGACTGGATTTTCCCTAAATTCATTTACCAAATTATTGATTTGTCACTTGGGTTTAAAATTAATTTGGATTAACTTTGATATGGATCTCTTGTAGAATTTCTTAGTGAATTTCCACCTTCCCCTCTAAATCGTTTTTTTGGGAAGTAGTTAGTTCTTATTGCTGAGTTTGATAAACTATTTTTTCTATCCCTTTCTTCTATCTGAATGGTTAATTCCACTCCTTCTTGGTATAGTATTTGAAACGATTTTGGTTTGGATTGAACTATAATGGATCTAATGTTTTTAACCAATCTCGATTTCACCGTATGGTGAAAATTTGATATGCACTCCCAGTGTGCCATCGTAATTTTTGTATAAAGGTCATGTCATTAGGTTATTAAAATAGACCATTTTATCTGTGTTTGTTATACAGTCACCTTGTTTCTCATTTACGGCCTTATTTCCCAATGGTGTTGCTTGTATACTTATATTCAATTTCAGAATTATTCTTTAATTCTCCTTCTTCACTTAATTAATGTTCTCTCTATCAATTTATCTCTGAATGATACACATCTTTTCCTACTTCTATGGATAAGATATTTAGCAACGTATAACACGTATCTATCTCAAATATTTTTGTTTTTATCTTCAATGATACAGGGTTTAACTTTTTCTAATAATCACTTTATCGTTCTAGAAATTCAATTTAATTTCTTGTCACCCTAAGATATAGGGTTAAATTCATTAAATTTCAAATAAACTAACCAATGTTTTTGTATTCTAATTTATGGAAAATTGTTACATACCTTTTATCATAACCCTATGTACTTCTTATATATATATATATATATATATATATATATCCTTCCGAAAGTTATATATATTCAGGACACAGAGAGAGCCATTTGTCTGTGGACTTTAATGTGGTTTGCGGATAGTTCATAACTTCCTTATTTATGCTGATAGGGTAAGACTCTGCCCTATTTCGGATCTAATAATTTATATTTTAATAAAAAATCTGAATGTCACTTAGATTGTAATTTCTCACAATAAAATAGAATTATTACTGTTATCTTTTCTGAGAATAATTTGTGTTTTTCCAATACGGGAACAAACCTCTTGTTCTTGATTTGTCAATTTTTCACCATTGCTCATACCTAATTTACTATTTTTCAATCATCAACATAGGTATCTATTTTTCAATCTTGTATTTGAATAAGAAATCTCAATATGTATTTTAATTGATTGTAAGTAGCACACTTATTTTATTTCATGTATTTTTTGAATGTAATATCTCGCCATTTTCTTGTACAAGAATAATCTCTTCTGGTATTTTAACCATGTACAATTTTAAATATTTATTATTATAACAATTTCATTTCATCATTATTTTATAATAACTGATGTGAGTCTAACACTATTTTATGTGTTTACTTACAGGTAAATTATGTTACCCAAAATTTCCTCACAAATTCTTCAAATTATTATCAAAGGCTCTGACGACAATTTTCGTCTGCCTCCTGGTTAGTCGTTCAAGTGTACAGATTTTAGTCATGTGGCTCTAATTATATTTATCAATGTATATGTACATTCTATAATTCATTTTAGTAAAAACTGAATTTCATTTAATATAACTTGGATAGTTGTAACTGATATTTTACTTGAGTTTTATTATATTTTTCTATTCATCTCTACCAGAGGAATTTCACATAATTTGAACAGTTATATAAATGGTTTGTGATTCCCTTTTGATATGCATGTTTCATCTATATGTATGAATATTTCATGGTTCCTTTTTAATAAAAATATTTACTCTATATGTATGCATGTTTCCTAAATTAGGAAATTGTAAAAATTGTATAGTTTAAATCTGAAGTATGTTAATTGTACAAATTTATAATTTCTTAATTTACAGAAAGAACTATGTATTTCTACTATGCTTGTCGATGTTTCTCTTAGTACAGTTAGAATTATGTTTTATCCCAAGGATATGTTTTATATCTGTGATAAAAAAATTAACATAGAACTAATAGCACATTTAAACCCTTCTCTTTGGGTTTAGATATTTTGTGTGTTGGTCAACTATTTATTGAATTCTATGTAACTATAGAGAGAAATTAACTATACCTGCTATAGTTATACTTTTTTTAAATACATATGACACTTTATTTCCAGGGACACAATACCTTATCACAAAGGCTTGTAATTCAAGATATAAAGTTTTCAGTTAAAATCATAACTAAATCGCATTTAATATTAATCAAATATCATCATTATAATAGAATCGTAAGACAAAATTTAACAATTGTGGATACCAATTTTGGTAAAGACTATTTTCCACCCAACCTTAAGCTTTCGTCCATAACTCCCCTTGAGCAGGGACCAATTCCTCCAAAGTGTAGACAACTTCTTCTCTACTTAGGAGTGGATTATTTAAGCTTTCTTTCCCTTAGCATGTTTCCATAACTGCGTCCAATTAATTTAAGATGTTATTTTCCTTTAGCCTAGATTTTACTTTTTTTTTCCACAAAAGCACTTTAAAACTAGTTTTTTGCTCTTTCTAGTTTTATTTAACCTCTTCTGAGTAAATTTCCACTTTAATAAGGTATCTATTAGATTCTTACATCCGATCTAATATTTCTATTTTATTTTATCTTTTTCTCCAAGGATTTTTGGATATTTTGGGAAAGTATTTGGATTTAATTCCATCCTCATGGACTTGAAATCTTGGTCTCTAGTTTACTCTAGTATTTGCACAATAATTAAATTACCCATTTATTTAATTTAAAAATAATATGTCCACATACAATTTTCCTTTAGGTCCACTTAACCTTTAGGATTCTCAAGTGTCTAAATAAAACTAGAAAAATAGGTATATTACATCTAGCCTAACTTACTGTAGACTATCTTGTTGTAGCCTAACCTACACTTACCTACTCTAGCCTATCTTACCCTATCCTAATCTACTCTAGCCTATGCTAGCCTAACCTACCCTACTCTAGCCTAACCTACTCTAGCCTACTCTAGCCTACCATAGTCTACTCTAGAATAAGCTAATATATTCTAGCATAACCTAGCCTAATCTACCTTACTCAACTCTACTATATCCAAACCTACTATAGCCTAGACTAACCTAGTCTAACCTACTCTAGCATAGCCTAACCTAGCCTAACCTAGCGTACTCTAGCCTGGCATAACCTACTATAGCCTAATCTACTCTTACCTACTCTACCCTAGCCTAACCTACTCTAGCCCAACCTTCTCTAGCCTATCCTAACCTATCCTAGCCTACAATAGCATAACCTCACCTAACCTACACTTGCCTAGCCTAACCTAGAATAACCTAGCCTAACCTAGCCTAATCTAGCTTAGCTTACTCTATTCTATCCTCGCCTAGCCTAGCCTAGCCTACTCTATCTTAGCCTAGACTAGCCTATCCTACGGTAGCATATCCTAGCCTACTCTAGCCTAGCCTACCCTAATCTAGCCTAGCCTACCCTAATCTAGCCTAACCTACATCAGTATACTCTATCCTAACATAGTTTAGCCTAGCTTAGCATACTCCGGCCTACCCCACTCTAGCCTAGCCTACTCTAGCCTACTCTAGTTTAACCTATCCTACTCTAGCCTAACCTAGCCTATGCTAGCCTAGCTTAGCCTATTCTATCCAACTCTAGCCTACTCTAGCCTACTTCGGCGTGGTCTACTCTTGCCTACTCTAGTGTAGCATAACCTAGCCTATCCTAGCCTATCTTAGCCTATTTTAGTCTAACCTATCCTAGCCTCCTCTAGCCTACACTAGCCTAGCCTATCCCACTCTAGCTTAGCCTGGCCTATCCTAGTCTACTCTAGCCTAACCTAGCCTAGCCTAACCTACCCTAGGATACTCTATCCTAGCCTAGCCTAGCCTAATCTATCCTAGCCCGAGCTAGCCTACTTTAGCCTAATCTAACCTATCCCATCCTACTCTAGCCTACCTAGCCCAACCTACTCTAGCCTACCCTACTCTAGCCAACCTTACCCTCCTCTAGCCTAGCCTAGCCTAATCTAGCCAAGCCTAATCTAGTGAACTCTAGCTTAGTCTAACATAGCATACTCTAGGCTACTCTAGCCTAGAATAGCCTAGCCTACTCTAGCCTACTATAGCCTAACCTAGACTAGCCTAGCCTACGTTAGTATAGCCTAGCCTACTGTACTCTACCTACCTTATCCTACTCTAGCCCAACATAACGTCGCCTACTCTAGCCTAGTCTAGCCTAATCAAGCCTAGCATAGCCTACTTTAGGCTAGTCTAGCCCAGCCTAGCCTACTCTAGCCCAATCTAGCCTAGCCTAGCCTACTCTAGCCTAGCCTAGTCAAGGCCACTCTAGCCTAGCCTACCCTACCCTACTATAGCATATCCTAGCTTGGCCTACTCTAGCCTACCCTCGCCTACCCTAGCCTACTCTAGCATACCCTAAGCTAGCCTATCCTACCTTAGCTTACTCTAGCAAACTCTAGCCTATCCTCGCTTAGCCAAGCCTACTCTAGGCTACTCTTTCCTACCCTACTCTAGTGTACCCTACCCTAGCCTACTCTAGCCCAATCTAGCCTAGCCTAGCCTACTCTAGCCTAGCCTAGTCGAGGCCACTCTAGCCTAGCCTACCCTACCCTACTATAGCATATCCTAGCTTGGCCTACTCTAGCCTACCCTGGCCTACCCTAGCCTACTCTAGCATAGCCTACGCTAGCCTATCCTAGCCTATCCTACCTTAGCTTACTCTAGCCTACTTTAGCCAATCCTGGCTTCGCCAAGCCTACTCTAGGCTACTCTGTCCTACCCTACTCTAGTGTACCCTACTCTGTCCTACCCTACCCTACTATAGCATATCCTAGCTTGGCCTACTCTAGCCTACCCTCGCCTACCCTAGCCTACTCTAACATAGCCTACGCTAGCCTATCCTAGCCTATCCTACCTTAGCTTACTCTAGCCTACTCTAGCCTATCCTGGCTTAGCCAAACCTACTCTAGGCTACTCTGTCCTACCCTACTCTAGTGTACTTTAGCCTAGCCTACTCTAGTGTACTCTATTCTAGCCTAGCCCACTCTAGCCCAACTTATCTTAGCCTACTTTAGCCTAGCCCACTCTCGCCTACCCAACCCTACTCTAGCCTAGCCTTAGCTTGGCTTATATTAGCCTAGCCTAGCCTATTTTATCCTAGCCTAGCATAGTCTAGCATAGCCTAACCTAGCCTAACCTGGCCTAACCTGCTCTAGCCTAACCTACTCTAACCTAACCTACCCTAATCTACCCTAACCTGCTCTAGCCTAACCTTCTCTAGCCTAACTTACTCTGGCTAAACCTACCATAATCTACCCTAACCTACTGTAGTGTAGCATATCCTAACCTAGCTTAACCTACCCTACTCTAGCCTAGCGTGCTCTAGCATGACCTACCCTAGCTTAACCTAACCTAGCTTAACCCAGCCTATTGTAGCCTAACCTAGCCTACTATAGCTTAACCTAACCTAGCCTAACCTAACCTAACCTAACCTACCCTACCATACCCTAACCTAACCTACCCTACCCTACCCTACCCTAACCTAATGTAACCTACCCTAACCTAGCCTAGCCTAAACTAGCCTAACCTAACATAACCTACCTAACCTAGCCTAACCTATCCTATCCTAACCTAGCCTAGCCTAACCTAACCTAATATCCCCTAACTTAGTTTTATACAACCTACCCTACCTACCTATGCTAGCCTAATACTATCCTAGCTAACCTAACCTTTCCATAACCTAGACTATCCTAACCTAGCCTAGCCTAACCTAAGCCTAATAGCACTACAAGCAACACTAGCCTAACTAGCCTTACCTAGCCTAAAGTAGCCTATCCTTACCTAGCCTAGCCTAAAATAGCCTAAGTTAACCTAGCCTAGCCTAGCCTAGCCTACTTTAGGCTACTCTATCCTAGCTTACTCTAGGCTACTTTAGCCTAGCCTAGCCTAGCCTAGCATACTCTACCCTAGTCTACCCTAACCTAACCTAACCTAATATAGTCTACCCTACTCTAGACTACCCTACCCTACTCTAGCCTAGCCTATCCTAGCATGGCCTAGCCTAGCCTAGCCTAGAATACCCTAGCCCTAACTTAACCTAGCCTAATGTAAACCCTAACCTAAGCCTAGCCTTACACCTAGCCCTAAGAGCCCCTATATAATAAGTATTTATATATAAAACATATCAACATATTATATAAATGAAAACATTTTTTCTTTGTACATTATGTTATTTTAATTAAAAATATATATCATATTACATTTTATCATTAATAAAATACAATGGAGAACTTAAATAACATATTAAATATTTAATTTGAAAATTATTTAAAAACATCAATTAAACTAAACAATATTAATAAAGAAATCATTTAAAAACAAATTAAATTAAATGCTATTAATAAAAATTTAAATATAAGAAAATATATTTATAAATTAAATGTATGAATATACAATTTAAAATACATTGAACTTAATCACAATAAAGTTAAATCAAAATATAAGACAAGTTATAAGATATAAATGGAAAATTTATTTTTAAATTAAAGATATATTTCTGAAATGTAAGAAAATAAATAAAAATTATTTTAAAAATTCCAGTAATCTAAAACTAATTTTTTAAAGAAATTAATTTTTTTTATTAAAAAATATGCAAAACTAATTTTGAAAACCACATATTAAATCAACTAATACTTTTAATTAAGAAAAAAGAACTTACAAAACTTAAAAAAAAAAAACCCCAATTTAAATAAAACCACAGACAAATAAACATAATAAAATGATCTAATACTAATAGAATATTGATTGAATCTATAAAAGAAAAGTAATAAATTAAACCTAAATAAAAAAGCAAAAACTATTGTCATAAAACCAACTCTTCACGTAATTAAATAAGTTAACAAAAAGAAAACTGAAATGAGCAGAATTGGCCTTCCTCGAAAACTGAAAACTGAAATGATCTTTGAAAACAGAGCTTCTAAGATGAATAGAATCTACAACTATGACCAAATTAAGACACGTGGTTTTACTATAAAATACCCAATTAACTGAAAAGACCTTATTCTTTATTCTTTTTGTGGTTTACTGGAAAAAAATAATCAATAAATAGAATCGAATTAGAATTTCAGTATTTTCTTCTCTCATTCGATCTAATTAATCTAATTAGGTATCTCTATTGTGCAACAGTTCAATTTGTATAATCGATCAAGATACCTAATGATTTCATAGGTTTATTTGTAAAATTTGAAAGAAAATGTTTATAATTTTATTAATTTATAAATATTATAAATATTTCTGTTTTAAATATTTTAAATATTTATATTTTTAAAATAAATTAAAAATTAACTCATAGTCAAATTATTTATAATCTATGAAATCAAAACCCTCAAGCCACACGTGAAAAACCATTGAAAAAATAAAAAGTCAATATGGCGAGAGATTTGATTTATACTTCATATTTCGTAGATCCAGAACAAAGAAATATTTAAATTAAAAAAGAGTCAATATGGCGAAAGATTTGATTTATACTTCATATTTCATAGATCCAGAACAAAGAAATATTTAAATTTTACCCAGATTGACTTACAATTTATTCCAAACTAATTCTATCGAGCACCTCTTTGCAAATCACTCCTGAATAATTAGGAATATTTTGTTGAAATTTGAGCAGTTTAAAATTGCACAGTATATCGTTAGAAACTTACGAAATAGGAACTCATGTTTGCTGAAATTACAAGATTGGTGTCTGTTTTGAGAGGAGGAAACGTAACTATATTTGTAATTGAAGCCCATGGAAGCTAAAATGAATTAATACGAAACTAAGAAACTATGGCTTCTCTGAGAGTAGAGGAAGCCAAAAGGAAAATGGAAGAATAAAACTGACATGAATGTATGGGTTGTTCCAATCCATCACATAAAAGAATCAATCCCTTCGGATAATTGTTACAGTAACGGAAGGAATGCCCTGAATGAGATTTGAGATAAGCGAAATGAACACTGTAGCGTTAACTTTTTCATAGTACAGAGAATCAATGTAATGGGTGCTCTTACAAACAGGGTATTAATAGCATTAATTTATCCATACTACAAAGAACCATTATAATATAATGGGTGCGAGTACAAACACAGTATTAATCCAAAAATTTTAGAACCAGTGGAAAATGATAGAGAAGTCGGCCTATACTTCATTGAAATGGATTTACTTAAAACTAATTTAGTTCAAGAAGCAGAAGAAAATGAAGAGGCAGAAACTTACCTATAGTCTAGCGCAAAACTAGGTTTCTTTAGAGTCATGTTTACAGCCAACTATCGTTCTATGTTTTACCTCTCAGAAAACAATTCAATTCAGAAGGCATATGAGAAAATGAGAAACCCAGTGGAAAAAATATTTACAAAAGTAACGTCTGTAACTAACTTATGAATTCGGATTTTCAAGGTACACTAAGATTAGGAAAACTATCGAAAGGCATTGTGGGCACAACTTTTTGGATGTACGAGACAGACTATCCTCTCTTGTCCTACGTTTCCAGTTTTTTATAATATTATCTTATTTGCTAATTTTATCTTATTGGTAGGTTTAAGGAAAAATAAAAAATAGATGGAGACCTGCATATCGAATTGGAAGGTTGATTTTAGGTGAATTGAATTGAAACCAAATTATTATCATTCAAGATGGACTCCAAAAAATTACGAAAGAAACCAGGTATACTCAGAGTCTGGTTATTTCACAGGCGGTTGAGCGAGATTCTATTCACTTATTCTGGATCTGTTCACAGAACAATGAAAATTAAAAAAAAAGAATATAGAAACATCAAAGAAACAGGTTAAAGAATATAGAAACATGAAAGGATCAAAAACTAGGTAGACCCTCCATTGAATAATTTTAACTAAATTAGTGAAT
The DNA here is from genome assembly GCA_034641835.2 of Pinus albicaulis. Classification (NCBI taxonomy): domain Eukaryota; kingdom Viridiplantae; phylum Streptophyta; class Pinopsida; order Pinales; family Pinaceae; genus Pinus; species Pinus albicaulis. Next base: position 26,989 of record JAXQQM020091190.1, on the reverse strand, counting down.
GAAGTCAAGTGAAACAGAACAGGGTTGAGATTATGAGATAATTTGAGAACATCAACAAAATTCAAATAAACTATGAGCAAATTAAGATTTTAATACAGGCAAACCTAGCCGTAATTTATTTAAATTAATGTGGATTTATCATTACAATGGAACCTGCAAATTAATTATTGCTGGAGTCACTTCTCTTCATCCACAAATAACATTACAAAGGCGCAAACAAATCCACTGTACTCTTGGAACAGTCAGTTCGAACAATAATGCACAAAATTAGAAAACAGTTTTGATAATCGAAAACCTCATTATATAACTATTTTTTTTAATGAACTGCTAATTTGTGAGGGACGGTGCCACGTGCCACGTGCCACGTGCCACGTCATTTTTGGCTCTTTGGTTTCTAGCCGTTTGAAGGGATGGAACCACATCATTTCTAGCCGTTTGGATTAACTTTTAAGAAGGTAACATGCTACTTTTCTTAACTTTCTATTACTGTTCATAAATACATTCTATCTATTTTCTATTACTTTCTATTTTTGTTTTCATAAATACATTCTATCCACCTACATTGTCATCAACATCAACTATGGTGATGGTCACATGTCATGTAGTTATAATGAAATCAGCTAACAAAACATAAACCATTCGATGCTTAAAAGGCTTATTATGTAATTATAATATTTATCTTAAAAGATAATAGTGAGAAGTGTTGCATGTATTGATAGGATAGAAGAATAACCGTAATGAAATGTAAAATCTGGAAAATATTATATTTAATAATATTAAAAGTTTATCCTTTCAATGTGAATAAAGGATATTTTTTATAAATAATACATGAAATTTGTGTTTTAAACATTATTAAAAAATAGCATGTCTATTAAATTTAGTACAGGTCCAAGGTTATATTGGTTAGTACAGGTCCAAGGTTATATGGGTTATGGATTATAGAAACAAACTAAAATAATAAAGTCTTGAGTTATATGTATTATGGAACATAGAAATTAGGGGTTATGTATGATATGTATTTGTTAGAATTATATTTTTACTAAATTTTATGAGAATAAGTAAATATGAAAATCAAAGAACATGTAAATCAACAAATTATCCACACAAATGAACACAATATGCATCTTAAGGAAAAGGAAAGCAAAGAATATTTTATTGGAAAAGCATGGAAAATAGTTCTATCTATGAAAATTTTCTCCAAAGATTTTCAGTGCGGTAGGTCCACCTGTGTCATCCACTTAATACTGTGGTGGCCAACAAGGTAGCTTCCCTTGTGGTAGGCATACTTTTCATACATGAGATTTTATTGAGGTGATTTTTACACCATTATAAAGGTCACTATATGAAGAATTGTGTCACAACATTGTATGATAATATTATGAATTTTGGAGGAATTTCAATTTGATTTCCTAATATGTATCTACAAAATTTTGAATCTTGAGTCTCTTAATTGGGACTTGCCACTAAATTTAAAGGTACTCCCCCAATAGAAACACCTAATGTATGGCGCATAAAAGTAGGAATATACATCTTAGTAACCAATGGAATGAAAGTGGACATAATGAATCCTTATTTTACATTTCAAAAGTGGGAATAATTCCATATATATTGGATGAGCCACTATAACGGCATGTGAGAACTACACAGAAAGGAAAAGACGATCACAAAAATGAGGTTTATGCATCGAACAAGTGAAGAGTCTAAAATTATCTACAAAGAAGGGTTGTAATTGAGTGGAAAATGCTCATTGACGTATTCAAATTGAATGTGTTAATCTTCCTTTCCATCTCATTTGTGAGTCCTTTTATTATTATTTATGCATAAATACTATTGATTAATGGTTTGTGATTCCTCTACCTTTGGAATAAATTATCTAAAAATTATTGACTCAAGTATACTTTCATCTAACTACTTACTTCTTGAGGCCCCTAGGCATCAAGACATACATTTCTACTATTGTTTTCGAATTAGCTAATATCCAATTCTCTCTATTATGATAGTCTCATAACCATTATTACCTAATGGAGCTCTATCTCTATCATCTAACAAGTGCTTCAAGTTCTATTAGTATTTTGGCCCAAGCAGAAAATAAGGGTTCAGACCTCACAATAGATCAAAACTCAATAGTTGACCTCCTCACTTCTATTATCCATGTCACTTTATACTGTCATCCAATTGCCATTTTAGCACCATTTCACATGCTAATCTATATCACCTTTCCACACAATTTATCCATGTCAAAAACATGTCATCTCCAAGTCTATGCCAGATCGGTGCAATAAAACCCCCACGTTGATTCCATATGACCACCACATTAGTGCCACATCATCATCATGTTAGTGTCATGTAATCTCTATGTGAGTTGCTCATTAAACTAAATTATCATCTTCAAAGTTAGGTCCCTTATCAAATTTGGTAAAATTGGAAGAAATATCTCATAGGAGGGCCTAAGGATCACTTAACAATATTTAACTATACATCACCCTTAACTAATAGAAAATGTGGATTTTGTTATAATCAAGCAACTAAGCTTCTGATTCTTACATAAATTTTGGCATTGACCTCCCAATATCCTAATCAAACACTGAACAATTACCTAACTTCTCATTAAGCAATAGAAGTTTGGATTATATCTACATTGCGAGTTTCCACAAGACTCGAATGCATTCTCTAATATTTGAAAACAAAAAGTTGAATGCTTGAAAGAAGAAAACTCTATAGCCCTTTTTATATAGCTCTTATTCATTGATCAGGATTTATGCATGAACGCAACAAAATACACATATAACTATAAATACAAAAATGTAGAAGAGATGACAGTTCATTTCGTTAATATCAAAGAACTAAAATTTGTTTATAGACATAATGGAAATAAACTAGCTAGGGCATTGGTAGCTTGTCTTTGAGAAGAGATGTGGTGGCTACAGGCCTATGAAATGTGTTACAATGAGGCTCGAAGGCCTTTTTATTAATGAGAAACAATGGAAAACCCTAACCATCAAAAAACCTAACACTAGGAGATGAAGCACCAAAACTGTGTCCCTTGTTTGGGTAAATCGGTACTTCAACTTCGTGGAGACGTAACTTTGGCATATGATCTTTGTTTGATATGCTCAATACCTCGTCAAAAATCTCTATCTAAGGAATAAAACTTTTGAGTGAGAAACATTGGTTGAAAACCCATTTGCTCCCATTTTTCCAAAAAAAACTTCGTTGCGGGCCTCAAAACAACTCCGGAAGTTCAGGACCCAAAAAATTGCTAAAAATAGTAAAATGTGTTGAAACTAAAAAACTAAAAGAACCAATGGTGAGGGTCCAAATGGAATAGGTGGGTGGCCATCAGTATCCACCTGGATCATTCATGGCCCTTTTGTTATCCATATAACAAAGAGATTAGGATGAGGCCTTCCTATCAATAATTTTTTTTTACATTGTTTCTCTAATGAACTCCATCCCAAAATTTCTCTCCATCCTAGAAAGTTTCCAATCCTCAAATTTCTCCATTGTAGGAAAGTTGGTAGATGGGTATTGATGGTTGATAATGAATTTGAAAAGGAAGTGAAGGAAGACTTCTCATGTATATGAAAACTAAGTCACAATTCAACTCATCTCATGGAAGTTGAGGCAATTGTATTCTTATTAAAACACACATGAAGGAAAAGGCAGCAAGCTATATGCATATAGGAAGTTGGAGCATGTCACCATGAATTCCAAGCGATTATACATAAGAAAAGTAATAAAACATAATAGAACAACAGACTATGTGTATAAAGGAAGTTGGAGCATGTAATCATGAATTCCAAGTGATTATACAACCAAAACACTAGAGAGAAGTAAAATACTAATATAAGAAACATACATAAGAATACAGATAAGAATCTCAGGTTTGAAATAGGATACTCCAACTCTATATTATTCATAGACAAATATTACAAGAGTAGTGCTTACATAACAGAACACTAATACAAAATTGTCTAGATATTTATGGAGAACACTATTCATTAAACACATGAATGTAGCAGGTGCATTTGTAAGCCCAAAGGGTAGGAATACAAATTCATAATGTCCATACCTAATTCTAAATGTTGTTTTGTTGATGTCCTCATCTTTAATTATGAGTTGGTGATATCTGGTTCTTAAATCAATTTTAGATAATATATTAGATCCTCTCACTTGGTCAAATAAATCTTATATACTTAGCAGAGGATACCTATTCTTAATGGTTAACTTATTTAGTTGTTTGTAATCAATACACATTTCGAATGTGCCATGTTTCTTTTTAACTAATAGCATTGGTGCTCCCCAAGGAGACACACTTGGTCCGATGTACCATCTGTCAAACAATTCTTGCAATTGAAGTTTCAATTCTAGTATTTTAGGAGTACTCATTCTATAGGGTGCTCTAGAAACAAGTGTAGCTCTTGGTACTAGTTCAATTGAAAAATCAATGTCTCTTTTAGGGGTTACATGGAGGATTTCTTCTGGAAACACATCCTTAAACCCTCTAATTACTAGTAACTTTTTTACAGCCTCTAATTTTTTTTTTATGTCCCAACTCTTCCACCTGTACAACATACACTTGACAACCTTTTCTTCTTGTCCATTTTAGTTGTAATGTAGAAATTTTTCTGACAAATATTGGTTTCAATTTTCCTTTTTCTATCAGAACTTTTCCTTCATCATCTATACAATGTATTGTTTTTTCTAATCAATTTACTATTGCTTTGTGTTTCTCTAGCCAGTCCATTCCTACTAACAGATCATAGGATCCAAGAGGAAAAATATTTAAATGCATTTCATTTTCATAATCATTTAAATTTACAACGGTTTTTAGAAGTTTATGGGTCACTTTTCTCTTTGTTCTTGTAGCTAACTGCACTAACCATACTTACTGATTTTATTTTATTTTATCTTACACTTCTCCACTATCTATGGACTGACATAACTTAAATTTGCGCTTGGATCTATTAAAACAGAAACATGTTGTTCAACAATCATACCTTTAATTTCTATCATGGTTGATTAGTGTTCAGCCTGTCGATATTCTAATGCAGCACTGATCTTAGGAATGTTTTGAGAAGTCACGTAGTAGGTGAGGTTCTCCACATCCCCAACACTTTAATGGTTCTTTCATTTTTACAGCACCTTCCTTTTTTCTATTTGTATCCATTTGTTTAGACCTAGTATGTGATTGTCCTGGTTGGTTTTCTCCACTCTTATTAAATTTCTTTCTTAGGTGGTTTTTGCAAAAAAAATCAGATATGCTGGTTTTATTATTTTTATATTTGAGTCGCCCTTCCATTTCTCTTTATTGTACTTATTTTTCAACAGCTCATTTTTTCCTTTAAACTGCAGATAACATAATATTTCTTTACGAACAGCTTCATCCATTGTTTTTCGATTATCAAATTCAATTCTTTCTTTATAGATAGTACGTAGGCAGTTTAAAAATAATTATACTTTGCCCTTTTCTTCTTTGATATAAGGCACATAGCGAAGTAAGTTCGTAAATTTTTTAAGAAAATCATCAATTGTGAGTTGTCCCAATCTTAGCTCATGAAATTTCTTCACTTTGTCATCATAATACCTCTCATTCAGGTATCTACACTTGAATTTGTCTTGAAAGTCTTCCCAGGTAACATTTTTTCTTCCAGCACGTGTACCATGTTTGTTTCTTCCCACCAAAGTGTGGCTTTACCCTGCAATTGGTAAATTTATAATCTGGCTTTCATATTGCTTTCATATTCACATACCTGGAAGTATTTAACCATATTCAGGAGCCAAGCTTCCACGTCCTCCTCCTTTTCACCATCAAAAGTTGGAAGTTTGATTTTGCGGAATTCCCCTTGTAACACCTCTTTGTTTCTGGAATTATGTCGAGATTCTTCCCCACCCTCACACCATTCTAAGTTTGTTTCATCTTCTTTCCTCTTTTTTCCATGGTCTTCACTTTCGTGACTAAACCATGAGGTTAATTCCCTTATCAACCTCTCTTGCTCTTGACTGGCTTGCAACAATTGTTCATTGCTAGTCCTTAGTTGAACCATTTCACGTTGCATATCTCTTATCATGTCCAACAATTGAGAATTTTGATCTGGTGGGTTTCCCACACACCCCAGATCCATGTACAACCCCCCTTCTTCATTCATAATTGTAATTGTTTGTTTTTGCACTTCAATCACTATACACGACATTTAATTTGTACACCAATTTCTGAAAAGAAGAACAAATTTTATTTTCTTATTTTTCATAGCATTATAATTTTGGCTTTTTCTGTGTGGGGACACATAGCCCTAGTCTTTTAAACAAGCTCCCTGATACCATTTGTAACAACTCTACTTAACCTAAAAAAATTTATATTTAAAAATGGAAATGACACTGCTTTTCTGTCCTTTACTTATTTTATTTTTATTGCATGAGTAATACCTTTCAGATTATTAATAAATAACTTTACCCCAGTTCTTATCTTGCATAATAAGTATTTATTTTTATTTTTCACAACTTCTCTACATATTTTTAATCCCTATACTGTCCCCAGGAATTATCCTTAATTGATAATACATATGTTAAAGTTACCCTTAATGAATGTAGAGAATTTCAACTATAAATGATCACATTATAATTAAGGTATAGTATAATATATATTGACCTCAAGATATATATATATATGTAACTATACTTTTGGATATAATGTACCTATAGTATATTTAACAAAATATATTATATTTGAATTTCCCACTAGAGATGAACCATACCTTGGATATTTTTCGAATATATATATATATTTCCTATCCTCATAACCCTATCGTTACACCTTTATTTCCTTTATATGCACTAATCCACCTACTATATTAAAATCGATTTATAACAATATTTATAAGGTCTCGTACATATGGTTACTTATCTCCATTCCCATTAACCTTATGTATAATTGCTACGTAACTGAGATATCACCCTCACTGACATAACCATATAAATTTCTAGCCTCAGAATATATGTGATGATTGAAAAAATCTTTAATTTATTGTTTTTGTGGATGAAATATCCTATGTATTTAATTTCACTATTAGTTCTATTAACTAGACAGCCATAACTTCAATTCCTTATCATTTAGTTTTTAACACTCATAAATGTTTTCGCACCTATGGTAATGATCTTCACATGGGCGTTGTCACGGTAGGCCAAATGTATGGTCGATGTACTTTCATTTTGATGGTATGGATCTATTCGTATTTTTTCTCTACGTTAGAAGGATTTAGGTTAGGGTTTCGACATTTTTCATTCACTTGTCATTTTTTTCAACCCTAGCCGAGGACTTCCCTCTAATTTTTGGTTCATTTTCTCAAGTTATTCATGGTAAAATGGCTCAGAGTCGACCTGCTTGATGACATACCTTTCACCCTCTATTTTTTGCTAAGTCTGGTTTATCTTTGTGTTTGTTTCTCCAATTTTTTTTGTATTAGAATTGTAATCGTTATTTTTTCTTTTTCATATAATTTATACATGAAGATTTGTTACTTCTATGAGGTTATTTAATTTTGTCCATTCTCATTTTTAGTTTTCATACTCAATTTATTTGGTTGTTGTATGGATGGTATTCTTAATCCTTCCTATGAACTCACCTTTCGGGAATAGATGTATTATTCCACCTCCAACTATTCCTAAGTTATAGATTTTAATATTCTAACCGAGTCTCTATTTCCTGGGTTTATCATTCACTGAATGGTTTTACCATAAATTGACTTTTACTTCTCCTTAGAAGAGAGAAGACTTTTATTTATATTGGTATATGTTTTTTGATTGGAATGTGGACTGGATTTTCCCCAAATTCATTTACCAAATTATTGATTTGTCACTTGGGTTTAAAATTAATTTGGATTAACTTTGATATGGATCTCTTGTAGAATTTCTTAGTGAATTTCCACCTTCCCCTCCAAATCATTTTTTTGGGAAATAGTTAGTTCTTATTTCTAAGTTTGATAAACTATTTTTTCTATCCCTTTCTTCTATCTGAATGGTTAATTCCACTACTTCTTGGTATAGTATTTGAAACAATTTTGGTTTGGATTGAACTATAATAGCTCTAATGTTTTTAACCAATCTCGATTTCACCGTATGGTGAAAATTTGATATGCACTCCCAGTGTGCCATCGTAATTTTTGTATAAAGGTCATGTCATTAGGTTATTAAAATAGACCATTTTATCTGTGTTTGTTATACAGTCACCTTGTTTCTCATTTACGGCCTTATTTTTCCAATGGTGTTGCTTGTATACTTATATTCAATTTTAGAATTTTTCTTTAATTCTCCTTCTTCACTTAATTAATGTTCTCTCTATCAAGTTATTTCTGAATGATACACATCTTTTCCTACTTCTATGGATAAGATATTTAGCAACGTATAACACATCTCTAACTCAAATATTTCTGTTTTTATCTTCAATTATACAGGGTTTAACTTTTTCTAATAATCACTTTATCGTTCTAGAAATTCAATTTAATTTCTTGTCACCCTAAGATATAGGGTTAAATTCATTAAATTTCAAATAAACTAACCAATGTTTTTGTATTCTAATTTATGGAAAATTGTTACATACCTTTTATCATAACCCTATGCACTTCATATATATATATATATATATATATATATATATATATATCCTTCCAAAAGTTATATATATTTAGGAAACAGAGAGAGCCATTTGTCCGTGGACTTTAATGTGGTTTGCAGATAGTTCATAACTTCCTTATTTATGCTGATAGGGTAAGACTCTACCCTATTTCGAATCTAATAATTTATATTTTAATAAAAAATCTGAATGTCACTTAGATTGTAATTTCTCACAATAAAATAGAATTATTACTGTTATCTTTTCTCAGAATAATTTGTGTTTTTCCAATATGGGAATAAACCTCTTGTTCTTGATTTGTCAATTTTTCACCATTACTCATACCTAATTTACTATTTTTCAATCATCAACATAGGTATCTATTTTTCAATCTTGTAGTTGAATTAGAAATCTCAATATGTATTTTAATTGATTGTAAGTAGCACACTTATTTTATTTCATGTATTTTTTTAATGTAATATCTCGCCATTTTCTTGTACAAGAATAATCTCTTCTGGTATTTTAACCAGGTACAATTTTAAATATTTCTTATTATAACAATTTCTTTTCATCATTATTTTATAATAACTGATGTGAGTCTAACACTATTTTATGTGTTTACTTACAGGTAAATTATGTTACCCAAAATTTCCTCACAAATTCTTCAAATTATTATCAAAGGCTCTCACGACAATTTTCGTCTGCCTCCTGGTTTGTCGTTCAAGTGTACATATTTTAGTCATGTGGCTCTATTGATATTTATCAATGTATATGTACATTCTATAATTCATTTTAGTAAAAACTGACTTTCATTCAATATAACTTGGATAGTTGTAACTGATATTTTACTTGAGTTTTATTATATTTTTCTATTCATCTCTACCAGAGGAATTTCACATAATTTGAACAGTTATATAAATGGTTTGTGATTCCCTTTTAATATGCATGTTTCATCTATATGTATGAATATTTCATGGTTCCTTTCTAATAAAAATATTGCCTCTATATGTATGCATGTTTCCTAAATTAGGAAATTGTAAAAATTGTATAGTTTAAATCTGAAGTATGTTAATTGTACAAATTTATACTTTCTTAATTTAAGTGAAATAAATCATTCAAATGAATACATATATATTTCAGTATTAGTTTACAGAAAGAACTATGTATTTCTACTATGCTTGTCGATGTTTCTCTTAGTACAATTAGAATTATGTGTGATCCCAATGATGTGTTTTATATCTGTAATAAAAAAATTAACATAGAACTAATAGCAGATTTAAACCCTTCTCTTTGGGTTTAGATATTTTGTGTGTTGGTCAACTATTTATTGAATTCTATGTAACTATAGAGAGAAATTAACTATACCTGCTATAGTTATACTTTTTCTAAATACATATGAAACTTTATTTCCAGGGACACAATACCTTATCACAAAGGCTTGTAATTCAAGATATAAAGTTTTCAATTAAAATCATAACTAAATCGCATTTAATATTAATCAAATATCATCATTATAATAGAATTGTAAGACAAAATTTAACAATTGTGCATGCCAATTTTGGTAAAGACTATTTTCCACCCAACCTTGAGCTTTCATCCACAACTCCCCTTGAGCAGGGGCCAATTCTTCCAGAGTGTATACAACTTCTTGTCTACTTAGGAGTGGATTATTTAAGCTTTCTTTCCCTTAGCATGTTTCCATAACTGCGTCCAATTAATTTAAGATGTTATTTTCCTTTAGCCTAGATTTTACTTTTGTTTTTTCCACAAAAGCACTTTAAAACTAGTTTTTTGCTCTTTCTAGTTTTATTTAACCTCTTCTGAGTAAATTTCCACTTTAATAAGTTATCTATTAGATTCTTACCTCCGATCTAATATTTCTATTTTATTTTATCTTTTTCTCCAAGGATTTTTGGATATTTTGGGAAAGTATTTGGATTTCATTCCATCCTCATGGACTTGAAATCTTGGTCTCTAGTTTACTCTAGTCTTTGCACAATAATTAAAGTACCCATTTATTTAATTTAAAAATAATATGTCCACATATAGTTTTCCTTTAGGTCCACTTAACCTTTAGGATTCTCAAGTGTCTAAATAAAAGTAGAAAAGTATGTATATTACATCTAGCCTAACTTACTCTAGACTATCATGTTGTAGCCTAACCTACACTTACCTACTCTAGCCTATATTACTCTATCCTAATCTACTCTAGCCTATGCTAGCCTAACCTACCCTACTCTAGCCTACTCTAGCCTACCATAGTCTACTCTAGAATAACCTAATATATTAAAGCATAACCTAGCCTAATCTACCTTACTCAACTCTACTATATCCAAACCTACTATAGCCTAGACTAACCTAGCCTAACCTACTCTAGCATAGCCTAACCTAGCCTAACCTAGCGTACTCTAGCCTGGCATAACCTACTATAGCCTAACCTACTCTTACCTACTCTACCCTAGCCTACCCTACTCTAGCCCGACCTTCTCTAGCCTATCCTAACCTATCTTAGCCTACAATAGCATAACCTCGCCTAACCTACACTTGCCTAGCCTAACCTAGAATAACCTAGCCTAACCTAGCCTAATCTAGCTTAGCTTACTCTAGTCTATCCTCGCCTAGCCTAGCCTAGCCTACTCTATCTTAGCCTAGACTAGCCTATCCTAGGGTAGCCTATCCTAGCCTACTCTAGCCTAGCCTACCCTAATCTAGCCTAACCTACCCCAGTATACTCTATCCTAACACAGTTTAGCCTAGCTTAGCATACTCCGGCCTACCCCACTCTAGCCTAGCCTACTCTCACCTACTCTAGTTTAACCTAGCCTACTCTAGCCTAACCTAGCCTACGCTAGCCTAGCCTAGCCTACTCCAGCCTATTCTATCCAACTCTAGCCTACTCTAGCCTACTTCAGCCTGGTCTACTCTTGCCTACTCTAGTGTAGCATAACCTAGCCTATCCTAGCCTATCTTAGCCTATTTTAGCCTAACCTAGCCTAGCCTACTCTAGCCTACACTAGCCTAGCCTATCCCACTCTATCCCACTCTAGCTTAGCCTAGCCTATCTTAGTCTACTCTAGCCTAACCTAGCCTAGCCTAACCTACCCTAGGATACTCTATCCTAGCCTAGCCTAGCCTAATTTATCATCGCCTGAGCTAGCCTACTCTAGCCTAATCTAACCTATCCCATCCTACTCTAGCCTACCTAGCCCAACCTACTCTAGCCTACCCTACTCTAGCCAACCTTACCCTCCTCTAGCCTAGCCTAGCCTAATCTAGCCAAGCCTAATCTAGTGAACTCTAACTTAGTCTAACATAGCATACTCTAGGCTACTCTAGCCTAGAATAGCCTAGCCTACTCTAGCCTACTCTAGCCTAACCTAGACTAGCCTAGCCTACTTTAGCATAGCCTAGCCTACTGTACTCTACCTACCTTACCCTACTCTAGCCCAGCATAACGTCGCCTACTCTAGCCTATTCTAGCCTAATCTAGCCTAGCATATCCTACTTTAGGCTACTCTATTGACCTAGCCCTACTCTGGCCTAATACGACCCACCAACCCTAGCCTGGTTGACCACTCCTGGCCTACCCCACCCTACCCCTGCTATAGCATATCCCCTCGCTTGGCTACTCACAGCCTATCTCGCCTACTCTGTAGCCTATTGCTTTATCACAACCTATCCTGCCTTGGTTTACTATGCTTAAGCTCTAGCCTATCTACAGCTTAGCCAAGCCTACTCTAGGCTACTCTTTCCTACCCTACTCTAGTGTACCCTACCCTAGCCTACTCTAGCCCAATCTAGCCTAGCCTAGCCTACTCTAGCCTAGCCTAGTCGAGGCCACTCTAGCCTAGCCTACCCTACCCTCCTATAGAATATCCTAGCTTGGCCTACTCTAGCCTACCCTCGCCTACTCTAGCCTACTCTAGCATAGCCTACACTAGCCTATCCTAGCCTATCCTACCTTAGGTTACTCTAGCCTAATCTAGCCAATCCCGGCTTAGCCAAGCCTACTCTAGGCTACTCTGTCCTACCCTACACTATTGTACCCTACTCTGTCCTACCCTACCCTACTATAGCATATCCTAGCTTGGCCTACTCTAGCCTACCTTAGCCTACTCTAGCATAGCCTACGCTAGCCTATCCTAGCCTATCCTACCTTAGCTTACTCTAGCCTACTCTAGCCTATCCTGGCTTAGCCAAGCCTACTCTAGGCTACTCTGTCCTACCCTACTCTAGTGTACTTTAGCCTAGCCTACTCTAGTGTACTCTATTCTAGCCTAGCCCACTCTAGCCCAACTTATCTTAGCCTACTTTAGCCTAGCCCACTCTGGCCTACCCAACCCTACTCTAGCCTAGCCTTAGCTTGGCCTATATTAGCCTAGCCTAGCCTATTTTATCGTATCCTAGGATAGTCTAGCATAGCCTAACCTACCCTAACCTAGCCTAACCTGCTCTAGCCTAACCTACTCTAACCTAACCTACCCTAATCTACCCTAACCTGCTCTAGCCTAACCTACTCTAGCCTAACTTAATCTGGCTAAACCTACCCTAATCTACCCTAACCTACTCTAGTGTAACATATCCTAACCTAGCCTAACCTACCCTACTCTAGCCTAGCGTGCTCTAGCGTGACCTACCCTAGCTTAACCTAACCTAGCCTAACCCAGCCTATTCTAGCCTAACCTAGCCTACTATAGCTTAACCTAACCTAGCCTAACCTAACCTAACCTAACCTACCCTACCCTACCCTACCCTACCCTAACCTAACCTACCCTACCCTACCCTACCCTACCCTACTCTACCCTAACCTAATGTAACCTACCCTAACCTAACCTAGCCTAAAGTAGCCTAACCTAACATAACCTACCTAGCCTAGCTTAACCTATCCTATCCTAACCTAGCCTAGCCTAACCTAACCTAGCCTAACCTAGATTAACCTAGCCTACCCTAGCCTACCCTACGCTAGCCTAATCTATCCTAGCCTAAACTAACCTTGCCTAACCTAGCCTATCCTAACCTAGCCTAGCCTAACCTAACCTAACCTTTCCTAGCTTAACCTAGCCTAACCTAGCCTTACCTAGCCTAACATAGCCTATCCTTACCTAGCCTAGCCTAACCTAGCCTAAACTAGCCTAAGTTAACCTAGCCTACACTAGCCTACCCTACTCTAGGCTACTCTAGCTTAGCCTACTCTAGGCTACTCTAGCCTAGCCTATCCTAGCCTACTCCAACCTACTCTACCCTAACCTAGCCTAGCCTAGCCTATCCTACTCTAGTCTAGCCTAGCCTAGCCTACTCTAGCCTACACTACTCTAGACTACCCTACCCTACTCTAGCCTAGCCTACTCTAGCCTACACTACTCTAGACTACCCTACCCTACTCTAGCCTAGCCTAGCCTAACCTAGCCTAACTTAACCTAGTCTAACCTAACCTAACCTAGCCTAGCCTTACCTAGCCTAACGTAGCCTAACGTAGTATTTATATATATAAGTATTATCATTTTATATTATATAAATGAAAACATTTTTTCTTTGTACATTATGTTATTTTAATATAAAATATCTATCATACTACATTTTATCATTAATAAAATACAATGGAGAACTTAAATAACATATTAAATATTTAATTTGAAAATCATTTAAAAACATAAATTAAACTAAACAATATTAATAAAGAAATCATTTAAAAACAAATTAAATTAAATGCTATTAATAAAAATTTAAATATAAGAAAATGTATTTATAAATTAAATGTATGAATATACAATTTATAATACATTGAACTTAACCACAATAAAGTAAAAACAAAATATAAAATAAGTTATAAGATATAAATGGAAAACTAATTTTGAAAACCCCATATTAAATCACCTAATACTTTTAATTAAGAAAAAGAACTTACAAAACTTTAAAAAAAAAAACCCAATTTAAATAAAACCACAGACAAATAAACATAATAAAATGATCTAATACTAATAGAATATTGATTGAATCTATAAAACAAAAGTAATAAATTAAACCTAATTAAAAAAGAAAAAACTATTGTCATAAAACCAACTCTTCACGTAATTAAATAAGTTAACAAAAAGAAAACTGAAATGAACGAATTAGGTTTCCTCGAAAACTGAAAACTGAAATGATCTTTGAAGAGCAGAGCTTCTAAGATGAATAGAATCTACAACTATGACCAAATTAAGACACGTGGTTTTACTATAAAATACCCAATTAACTGAAAATACCTTATTCTTTATTCTTTTTGTGGTTTACTGGAAAAAAATAATCAATAAATAGAATCGAATTAGAATTTCAGTATTTTCTTCTCTCATTCGATCTAATTAGGTATCTCTATTGTGCAACAGTTCAATTTGTATAATCGATCAAGAGACCTAATGATTTCATAGGTTTATTTGTAAAATTTGAAAGAAAATGTTTATAATTTTATTAATTTATAAATATTTTTAAAATTTCTGTTTTAAATATTTATATTTTTAAAATAAATTAAAAATTAACTCATAGTCAGATTATTTATAATCTATGAAATCAAAACCCTCAAGCCACGCGTGAAAAACCATTGAAAAAAAAAAAGTCAATATGGCGAGAGATTTGATTTATACTTCATATTTCATAGATCCAGAACAAAGAAATATTTAAATTAAAAAGGAGTCAATATGGCGAGAGATTTGATTTATACTTCATATTTCATAGATCCAGAACAAAGAAATATTTAAATTTTACCCAGATTGACTTAGAATTTATTCCAAACTAATTCTATCGAGCACCTCTTTGCAAATCACTCCTGAATAATTAGGAATATTTTGTTGAAATTTGAGCAGTTTAAAATTGCACAGTTGATCGTTAGAAACTTACGAAATAGGAACTCATGTTTGCTGAAATTACAAGATTAGTGTCTGTTTTGAGAGGAGGAAACGTAACTGTATTTGTAACTGAAGCCCATGGAAGCTAAAATGAATTAATACGAAACTAAGAAACTATGGCTTCTCTGAGAGTAGAGGAAACCAAAAGGAAAATGGAAGAATAAAACTGACATGAATGTACTGGCTTGTTCCAATCCATCACATAAAAGAATCAATCCCTTCGGATAATTGTTACAGTAACGGAAGGAATGCCCTGAATGAGATTTGAGATAAGCGAAATGAACACTGTAGCGTTAACTTTTTCATAGTACAGAGAATCAATGTAATGGGTGCTCTTACAAACAGGTATTAATAGCATTAATTTATCCATACTACAAAGAAACATTATAATATAATGGGTGTTATACAAACACAAGATAACTAAAATTTTAGAACTAGTGGAAAATGATAGAGAAGTCAGCCTATACTTCATTGAAATGGATTTACTTAAACCAATTTAGTTCAAGAAGCAAGAAGAAAATGAAGAGGCAGAAACTTACCTATAGTCTAGCGCAAAACTAGGTTTCTTTAGAGTCATGTTTACAGCTAACTATCGTTCTATGTTTTACCTCTCAAAAAACAATTCAATTCAGAAGGCATATGAGAAAATGAGAAACCCAGTGGAAAAAATATTTACAAAAGTAACGTCTGTAACTAACTTATGAATTCGGATTTTCAAGGTACACTAAGATTAGGACAACTATCGAAAGGCATTGTGGGCACAATTTTTTGGATGTACGAGACATACTATCCTCTCTTGTCCTACGTTTCCAGTTTTTTATAATATTATCTTATTTGCTAATTTTATCTTATTTGTAGGTTTAAGGAAAAATAAAAAATAGATGGAGCCCTGCATATCGAATTGGAAGGTTGATTTTAGCTGAATTGAATTGAAACCAAATTATTATCATTCAAGATGGACTCCAAAAAATTACGAAAGAAACCTACCTGCAGCTGTGCTGAACCAGGTATACTCAGAGTCTTGTTATTTCCAGGCGGTTGAGTGAGAATATATTCACTTATTCTTGATCTGTTCACAGGTGGTTGAGTGAGATTCTATTCACTTATTCTGGATCGGTTCACAAAACAATGAAAATTAAAAAGCCAAGAAGACACCAAAAAACAGGTTAAAGAATATAGAAACATCCAAGAAACAGGTTAAAGAATATAGAAACATTAAAGGATCAAAAACTAGGTAGACCCTCCATTGAATAATTTTAACTAAATTAGTGAATGAATTCAAGTGAAACAGAACAGGGTTGAGATTATGAGATAATTTGAGAACATCAACAAAATTCAAATAAACTATGAGCAAATTAAGATTTTAATACAGGCAAACCTAGCTGTAATTTATTGAAATTAATGTGGATTTATCATTACAATCGAACCTGCAAATTAATTATTGCTGGAGTCACTTCTCTTGATCCACTAATAACATTACAAAGGCGCAAACAAATCCACTGTACAAATCCATTGTCCCTATATTCTTTCCATCTCTCGAAGGGCAAAGCAGTTCTTGTTAATAACAACATCCTGAGCAGTAGGAGGAAGTTTTATGCATGTCACCCCTGTTGTAATCACTTCATAAAGCTTGTTGATTAGTTATGCATGTCTCATTAGTTTTATAATAGTTTCTCTATTTTTAAAGAATATTGGAGCTTCAATTGAATTGAGCGTTTAAAAGGAATCAAAATAGTGCCATATGTCGAGATGCCCTTAATAACTCCTACTGCTTTATCTACACATGTCAAATAATTTTATTCCTTCTTTGTTATGTAGTTAACAAGAAATTAACTGCTAGTTATTGCATTGATTGTAATTAGTCAGTAGGATTAGCATAAATAATTCACTGTTCGAAGTATTAGGGGGGAATCTGCAATGAGGAATAGTCCCATTTTGTATTGTTGTTCCTTGAATTTCTAGTGACTATTTGAAAGTAATAATTGAGGAATTCCTAATTACTGCTCGATTTCTATTGAAATTTACATCCAATGATAGATCGAGGAATTATTAACTTCTCCTCAGTCTCTACCTAGCCTTACATTTCTTCTTTTCATAATCCATTTAAAGGTATGAAAGATCCATGGTAGTGAACCTATATTGCCCTGCTTCACTCATTCTTGATATTTTTGCATTTAATCACTCGAGCCTCTTCGACTCCATTTCCCAATGGCTTTCCCTTGATCTTCTCACAAAAAAAATTCAAAATCCAAACTCTGCATCTAATATCTAGCCTAAAATTCCCAATCTAACAAAGCTATATCTAACAGAGTGATACATCTCTGGGTCTAGGAGTGCTAGATCCTAGGCCCAAAGTGTTTTTCATGTTTCCTCTAGGATTCTGTCTTCAACCTTGAAATTATGGAGCGATAACATAATGGCGACCATACTGGGGAAGATTTATCTCCAGTAATGCACTTCAAGTTTCAATTTTGACCTTGATGGTGAATAGAATTAAAATACCAGAAGTTTCTTCCATTCACATGCGACTCCATTGGCAGAAAAATCCAGAGACAGAGATTTACTGGTAACTCCACAAGCTCAAAATTGGATCAGTTGCAATGATATATGCTCCAATGAATAGAGATCACATTCTTGGCTTCCCAAACAAAATGTCTTAGGTAAATTGGAAAATAAATCTTCCTATTTTTCAAGATGAGAATGTTGATGATGCTTTGTTACATCTCATTAAATTTCATATACATTCATGGAAGTGGAAAGTTGAATGGCATGAGGATTTCCTCATGAAGATGTTCATGGCAACATTAGAATGGAAGATGAGGGAATGGTATGAAGGTTTAAACCCTGGTAGTTTGTTTTCTTTAAAGTATTTCCACAAGTTTTTTTATGAGCATTATAAAGAATATTCTCCATCTTTATCATTAGCTGAAAATTGTTGTGATCAGTCTGAGGATATCATACAATACCTAGAAAATATTAATGAAGATCCAGGAAATATGCATGATGAGGATCTCTTATAATCAATTTATGGATTTCATTCTCAAGTTAACTGTCATGATAACCAAGAGAAGTTAGTTGAAGATGAAAGCAATCAACAAATGAAAGTAGATCCACAAGATCTCTCTTAGGAGAAAAATAACAGTTCATCTGTTATTTTGTATGAGGCTAAAGAAGACATTCAATCTCATGATAAATCTTCACGAGAGCAAGAAAATAATTTTTGTTTAATCCAAAGAAAACAAAGACTAACTCCTCCTTTAACTCAAGAAGAAATTAATCAGATTCTAAGCATGCAACCAACCTCTCAATATTTATGTGATCAGGAGATTAATCCTATTTGTTCTACTTCTTATTTATGTAATGAATCATTTGCTCATGAAGAAACAGATGTAGAAAATATTGAAATTGATGTTGTTTTACATTCTCAAGAAGGTTTATTGCAAGAAAGTGCCTTTGTTCATCAAAATGATGGCCTTGAAATAGAATTCAGCTAACTATGTTGAGACATATCAAGTTTGCTTAAGATAGCATATTGGTATACAATGAAGATGCCATCTCAGATGATGATGAAGAATGTGTAGATATTCCCTTTCATAAGGATCCTGAGCATGAAAAATTGGAACAAAGAGAAATCCTAGATGAAGCTTGTTATTTTAATCCTCGGGACCGAGTATTTCTCCAAGATCCTTTTGTTGCCCTCTTAGAATCATGTAAAGGAGGAGTATGTTATGCCATGAATGATTTGCTGTAGATTTTAAGGAAAAGTTTGAAAACTTCTATTCAATGGAAAGTAATATGGGATTGGTCTTTTCGTTTTCTCAGCCTACTCAAAAAAGTGAACAAGAATTAATCATGTAGTCATTTACTTGATTGGTTACATTGGAAAAAAGAGTTCACTTCGTGTATATATCATCTCCAAGTTGGATTAGGGCAGGTAGGTATGAAAATAAGCTTAGTAGTATGAGAATTTTTAAGTTTTAGTCCCACAGTGATGCTTTGTTTTTAGTTCAAGTGTGTTCTAGACTTAATTTTTCAAAGAGCGTGATTTCATCTTGAAGATTGTTAGCCACAGAGGTTTTGTAGCAGATCAAGTTGCTAATTTGGGATCAGCTCAAAGGATCAAGCCGCTAGTCTATGGTGTTCTTGACACCTCATAAAGTAGCTTCCATCCCCTGTTGGAGCCTCTGTTAGTATGCTGTAATCAATAGTATCACGAGGTGTTTAACTATTCTTTTCAGATCTTCTATATTGAAAATAATACTTCATGGTTGTCATTTATTTTCAAGAAGGAACTATTGGTCAAAAAGGGAAAGGATGGTTATTCCAAGGTTTTGGAAACCCCATTACAAGATAAAGGTGTTCAATGGAATTGCATTTCCGAAGAGTTTCTACCGTAGCTATACCTCAACCACAATAAACCTTCCCTTACTGTAGCAAACCTTTATCCCATTTACCCTTTACCTTTTCATCACACCGCAAAATCACATTTTCACTTACCATTTTCAATCATTTTCAAACCCAGTTTTTGATGCGATACTATGTGAGATCCCTCTCTTGCCTTTTTTCATTGCAAGTTTGCAAACATTCCATTTCCACATTCATTTGTCACTCCATAAATATTACAATTTGCGGTATTGAATGGGCCCCATCTTCATCTGGCCATGTCACCTTCCGTCAGTGCACATCGCATTTCATGGTTTTAGCACTTACTGCATTTCCTCAACCCAAAACCTTGTGATTTTTGACAAACCCCAAACCTTGTGACGTGTGATAAGCATAAATTTTGCGGTGTGCGGTATAATTAACCCGTGCGATTTGCGATATGGTACGACCCAATCGCATATCGTACTTCGCAAGTTCGAAAGGGTTAGAATTGAAGAATATGTTAAAAATGTTGATTTGCAACCTATGGGTGGGCTTGAATCCTTGCCACATCACTTCCACCTTTTAAACTCCCCTCACCTTTCCACCATATCTGCACCTCCCCTCTCCATCTGACGATCACCATGCATTTGGCACCCCCCATTGCCTTCAAACTTTAACCATGAAGAGGAGTCCGTAATAGAAGGTTTCAGTCTCCACCCATACACTTACGTGTCATCTCTAGAGAAGTTGCACCCCCCCCCCGTCCCCCCTCCCCCCCCCCCCCCTCCACCATATGAAACATATTACCATTATTTTACATGCCACATGCCAAAGTCATCCACCATAATGCTGCTATAAGTGGGAGATTCCTTCCTATGTGGAAGTATATCCTGATTTTCAAAAACTATGGAGTAGCCCCTTTGCACCATGATTGTGCCCCCATATACTCCTGTAACATCATGTAAAGTATGGGAGAAAATCATCCCATACTTTCCCAAGAGTAACCAAAGAAAAAATAGCTCTTCCTGCCTCCTCACATCTCCATCATATAGACCATGGAGTGAAAACATGATGATTGACATGAAAATTTTCACAGCACACCAATGCAGCCAAACTCCTTGCTGCCATATAATGAAAATTTCATGCCATGTCCCAACTACTAATAAACACTTCAAAATAGGATATGTTACATGATGGCCAAACTCTTTCAAGAGTAGCTAGTGTAGCCATGCCTCCTATTTTCCTATGTCATAGATCTGCAAGTGGCTCACCAGCCTCTTGCTCATCAACATCACCCATCCAACCGATGGTGAGTGTCTATTGTCATGCTCCAAATGGATATTCCTCCAATGGAGAATACCATCCTCCCAAATCATATTACTATCTCTACACTTCATGGGATGTTGAAGTGAACCTCTTAAGGATCTCCATATGAAGAACACTCATCAATGACCATGCTGAACCCATATGGATCCAAGTATGCTAAAGAAAAAGTCTTATCATTGAGCTGTGAAGTGCTCATCAAAAAGGATCCATCATAGTAATGGGAAATAACATTGTATCTCATCAACCATCTGCTTATCCCCTGCCACACATGTAGAATGGTAATTGGAATGCTCCAATAATGGTTGGCCCCCAAACTCATCATTGCTACTTAATGATAGTGTTGTTGATCTCCATCATGGTGCACCTTCTATCTCATTATCATGCTCAATGCTAAACATAAATTTCTGCATTTTATTGTTTAGGACAATACTCATCCTATCCTCCAAAAATATACACCCAAACCCCAAGAGTTTTGTGTAGCTCA
This sequence comes from Pinus albicaulis, assembly GCA_034641835.2. Lineage (NCBI taxonomy): Eukaryota > Viridiplantae > Streptophyta > Pinopsida > Pinales > Pinaceae > Pinus > Pinus albicaulis. Next base: position 5,328 of record JAXQQM020091190.1, on the reverse strand, counting down.
ACAATGAAATACTAGGATGAATGTACATCTCCTCTTTGATCTCGTCGAGGGTCCTCTACACAGTGATAGTCTGCTGCTCCAAATCAGCAGTTTGTTTTGACCTGAGGTCATGCAATGGCATGTCCCTGCAACCTTCCATATGATGTACTGAAATAACATAAAGTGGAAACATTTGCATACCTTGGTTTAGCTTGGAAACATCTTGTACTGCTACAAGGGTTCCTCCCACTGGTGTGCTGGCTTCCCCAAATACTGGTGATGATGATGGCTATTCCTCTACTGCTTCAAAAATGCTAGTATAAGTCTCCACCTCCTCATACATCCCCTAAATAATGCATGAGACTCTAATTTTCAAGAGATCAAGAGCACTTTTCAAGGTGCAAGTGTTCCTTCTCCTGATGTAATTATCCCTGGAGCAAGTGGTGGTAGAAGTTCCTTTTCTTTTGGTAGAAGTGTAATCTCCTGGAGATATCCATATCAAGACCACTCATCAATGACCATGTTGAACCCATAAGGATCCAAGTATGCTAAAGGAAAAGTCCTCTCATTGAGCTGTGAAGTGATAATCAAGAAGGATCCATAATAGTAATGAGAGATAATATGTATCTCATCAACCATCTAGCTATCCCCTACTACACATGTAGAATGGTCATTGGAATGCTCCAATAATAGTTGGAAACACAACTCATCATTACTGCTCAATGATAGCGTTGCTGATCTCCATCATGGTGCATCTATTGTCTCATGATCATGTTCAATGTTGAACATATAGTTCTGTATTGGATTGTTTAAAAAAATACTCATCCTATCCTCCAAAAATATAAACCCCAGCCCTAAGAGTTGTGTATGACTCAACAATGACATACTAGGATGAATGTACATCTCCTCCTTGATCTTTTCAAGGGTCCTCTACACAGTGATAGTCTACTGCTCCAAATAATTAGTGTGTCTTGACCTGAGGTCATGCAATGGCATGTCACCACAACCTCCCATATGATGTACTAAAATAACATAAGGTGGAAACATTTGCATACCTTTTTTTAGCTTGGAAACATTGTGTACTGCTACAAGGGTTCCTCCCATCGGTGTGATGACTTCTTCAACTACTGGTGATGATGATGGTTGTTCCTCTACTACTGCACCAGCATTGTTATAAGTCTCCTCCTCCTCATGAATCTTCTAAATAATTCATGGGACTCTAATTGTCAAGAGATCAAGATCACTTTGCAAATGTGCAAGTGTTCCTTTTCATGATGTAAGTGTAACACCTCCCGTTTAAGGAAATTTTTTTTTTTTTGTACTTGGATTCCCTCGTTATTTACCTGGTTGTCTGAATACTAAGTTCAGAAATGGGGTATTTACTTTCATCTATTGTTATATTTTCTTCTACTTCTTTAGTATTTCTTTTAAATTTAAAATCTCTTGTCCACTATTCTTTCCTCATAACATTCAATGCTCCCTAATATGTACATTAAACCCATGTACATATGGAGGTACATCTGGAAATTTTGGAAATGAGGTCAGAAATTTAACGTTAGTTCACTCTTGCTAAGGTTCCTCTAACCCTCTAGCATCTCTCTCTTATTAAAAGTATTGAACGTTCCCCCTATATACTTTTCCACTAGTATATATATATATATATTTTCATATTTCCTTATATTACCAAGGAACGTTTTTCTTTTTCTATACCTAATACAGTCATAGACTCTATGGACATACTTACTTTTCAATAACATCACCTAACCCATATATATATTTAACACATCTATCTTTGAATCCAACTATAAATCTCACACATATATCTTTGGATCCACAGATATATATAGTTAGCACCCTCTTGTCAATATCATGGAATCTCCATATATATAAATATATATATAATCCATTACATATATATAACACCTATATAGATATAGATGTATTTCATTACATATATATATATAACACCTATATATATATATATACCATGTATGTCCAAACCTTTTAAAATTATTGAATCGAATGCACACATATATAAACGTAACCTATACACCTATATATATTCATGGCACTCCTCTAAGTATTAGTATTGAAATCGTGGCACTATGACCATCTTTATATTCCAATTGACAATATGATTGACTTCTTACCAAGCGTGTATTAACCACGATATACTTCTATTTCACCAACACCTTGAACTATCACTATTATATATAATACATTGGTACGTTCTCGTCGCTGAGTATGTCTATGAATTTACCGTGGCGAAACCATTGATTTACATAACAGAGACTCGGCGGTTGGTTATGCCTCGTCAACAGGATTGATGAATGGTTATGATAGAGTTCAGACTATCCCTTGACGCGTGTAAAAATTTCCCATTCCGGCCATACCTAACCCTATTATTAAAATCCGGGGCGTTGTATTATGTTTCCACCCGGTTTTTAACTCGTCGTGGTAGGGCGCATTTATTTCTCAGTTTATACTTGTATGTATATTTCCGCCGGATTTAAATTTACCAGCTATACGTTTTTCTGTTCCTATGCGTCAAGTGTACTGGTGTTGGTTTAACGTGTGGGGTTTCACTTTTTTTTTTGTATGCAGGGACAGCATCGCGCGCAGGAGATGGGAGTACCCGGCGCCGCCCTTACAGATCCATGCTCATCCTTTTTGTTACGTGTAGCTTTTTGGTTTGTTTTTCTGTTCGGCTCGGTACTGTGCGAGCCGACTACTACAGGTTCAGTACCTGGTTTGAAATTGTTTTCACATTTCCGGGTACCTCGCTGTCGACAAAGCTGAGTTGTTGTCCAATAGACCTTGGGATTCTCTGCACGCCTGGGGCAGTGGGATTAGGGTTTCTTATACCCTTCCAACTTACCTCGGCGGCATACACGCATGTATTCCTCTGAGGGTTATTATCTATATTTATCCAGCTCAGGTTACAGGGGATCTCATTCTGGTTGGGGTGATTGTTATTTACTTCCACTCGTTCACTGAGGGAACTGATATTTCTATGGAGGTTGGATACCGAAGTACCAGATCAGCTTGAAGGGTGAGAGTTCCTGCGTGGCCTTCTATCGTTCTTTACCTTCTGTCATACATTTTAATATCTTCCGGTAATGTTGTGTTTAAGTCGTTTACGAATTGTGTTGTGCAGCGATGTAGACGATGGGGTTTCCGGCTGCGCTCAGTATGCATCAAGACGGATACAAACCCTCGATCGGGTTTTCCCCCTATCGTTAAGCCGAACCCATTGTTAACTTATCATCCATCGTTCTGACGCCTGACTTAAGTTTTCTTGGCGCTCCAATGAGACAGCATTCCCCTTACTACCGTGCTACTGTGTATTTTGTATTGACTAATTGTATATTATTTTTTTTCTATTTCTCCGTTTAAATTTGTCGAAGAAGAGCCTTATTATCAGGTTTCACACTAGTTAGACCATATGGTAGCAGAGATCTAAGCATTTCGTTTATGTGTCCTAGTTTTCCGAGATCTGGTTTTGATCTAGAACCCACGCTAACTGTTAAAACTGATTTTATGGCTAAGTGTATCTGGATGTTAGCGTAGCTCGGTTGTGATTATGGTCCACAGCGCTCTAGCCGCTCACCTCTAACTTTGTCAACTTATTTCGCGGTAGCTGGCAATATGGACTCGCTATCATGCCAGGGAAAGAGCCGAACTCATCAAATGGTAACTTCTTTTCCTTTACGCGATCACGTCTCTGTGTTTCTGTGTGTTTAATGCTAGTAATGTTCTTTACTGAAACAAGAATGGCCGCATGCCTTGGTGATTCTGTCATACTGTAATACCCTGCACCAGGGAGGTGAAGCGGTCATAGTCATCTCTGCGTCGATTCATAGTTGTAAAGGCTGATTTTGGTATTACCTACGCATTTATTTTTTTGTTGTATTGTTACGATCTGCTGCCTATCATCGTTTTGTAGCTGATAATTAATATCCATATGATAGATGCTACGAATATGGATAGTAGAGGTTCGCATGCCAGTTGTAGATATAGGTTTCAAATATACCATCGTTTTTATAACCGGTTCACTCCATCTCATGATTAATCAAACCTTAAAATGTCGTGGACGTTGATAGTTGTACCATTCAAGGGTTTTGGTATTAAAACAAGGCCACGGCATAATAAATCAAATAGTCGTTATGGGTTATCATAGTTTGATCGTGCGCCAAGTAGCATCGATCGATGGTCCATATATATATACATTTTTCTCGCCGAATATTATTTTATAAGTCTTTGGCCATGGTACTTGTGTCAAGAATGAAATATATAAACATATAAATCTAGAAATGAAATATATAAACATATGAATGTTATATATAAAAAAAAAACCTATAGACTAGAAATGTTCTTTCTCTAGCACCAATTTCGAATTTTATATTATAATGTTTTTACTTTATTCATTTTGGGATTTGTACCATGTAACTTTAGTTCTGCTACAATATTTTTCTAGCATATACATAAGCATATAATATCACCGTTGTATCTACAGGGAACAAAACAATAATTAATTATCTGTAGAGGCTAAGTAACTTCAGATTTAAACCGACCTTGGTTTAGAGTTTCTGGAGTTTCTACTCAATGGATTTCTGGTCTACAACTAAACAGAATCTGGAAGGTGAATGCCTTAGGATGGACTCTGTTAAATGTAGTACTAACATCAATAACACCATTTAATTAATTTTTCTATATGTAGCCAATTCATACCATCATAAAATAGAATAACAAGAATTTCAGAACATACCACAATCTGCAAATGACCAACCTCCCAACCTTAGAGTCCTCTTTGTCTCCCAGGACTCACCCCCGAGCAAAGATCACCTCCTAGAACAGATCAGCCTCTGATCTGTTTAGGAGCAGCTTATTTAAGCTCATATTTCCCCAAAGCATGTTTCTAATTCTGCATCCAGAATAGCAGGATCCTTTCTTTCCTGTTTAGCCTAGGCTTCCCATTTTGGGACTCTTTAAAGCTGTTTTAAGCTTTTCCTCAGCTTTTCCAGCTTTTCTCACCTCTTCCCAACTACTTTCCTCTTCATTGGGGAAATTTAGATTCCTCCTCAAATCTAAATTAATTTCTTTCAAGGATTTTTTGAAAGATTTTGGGGATTTGTTGCCTTATCCATCCTCATGGATTTGGCAAGTGATCTCTAATTCTCATCTTGGTCAAAATGCACAATCATTTTATTTATTTCCTCAAATAAAATATGCAAATACATTCACACCATAATTATCCCTTGGGGTCCACCCCGTTAGGATTAAAGTTCAAATGTCTAGCTTTTACAAATTCAACACACAAATTGGGGGTGTTACAGTAAGTATCCCTGC